>BSQZ01000052.1:4235000-4247500 GCA_033239005.1 Lamellibrachia satsuma
TATATATATATCTAGCTTCATAACAGACAGACTAGCAAGCTTCACATTCTTTAGCTTCAATTCGTCTCATTTCACATCGCCATCTTGGATGAGAGATATATATATATACATATATATATATATATATATATATATATATATATATATATATATATATATATATATATATATATATATATGTATATATATATATATATATATATATATATATATATATATATATATGTGTGTGTATATATATATATATGTATATATATATATATATATATATATATATATATATATATATATATATATATATATATATATATATATATATAATATAATATATATATATAATATAATATATATATATATAAATAATATAAATGTGTGCAGATTTACCACGAAGGAACACAAAGACTACGGCCACATGGTGACACATGTCCAAAGTGTGGAAGCGGTTTGGGCCACTGACCAAGCGTACTGGGCCTTCCTAAGGAGAACAGACACTGGTGATTGTACAATGTCGATGGGTGAGTCCAGTTCTTGAAGACTTCTATCTTATTATCCGATGTGAATTTTTATGAAAATATTAATAGAAGTATTTGTTCTCAATTATGGAAAATAGAAGAACTAAGGGACAAGAAGTACAGTCGGTGAATGAACAGTGCATATTCCTTATAAGAAAGTATTCATTCTCACAGAGAACAATACATGTATAGAACAAATTATCTACATATTGTGTAAATACTAGCAGCATGAATATATTTGGAAACAAAATTGGCAAATATCTTAGAAGGGCGGATTACACATAGATGAATGATCGATGGACTCTCGCAGGCCCGTCCTCTGCATTTTGAAAACGGGATTTGAACGTACACAGTCATCCAGGGATTTCTGCGATGATTTCTGAAACATGTTACAGTTAAACACAATTATCTCGAAAAGAGGGGTTCGTTCGGCCCCCCCCCCAAGACGGGCATGCTCTTGAAAATGGGCATGCTCTTGATAAGCCATTGGCTTCGTTGTCCACTTGCCATGTGAGTGTTTTACTTTGGGTGGCAATGTTGTTAAATATATTGTAATGCAATCAACAGCATTGTAAAACGATGCGCAAATGTGATAATCCGCCAACTCAACAAGTACGTCTCAAAAGCAGGATGTAGACACGTGGTTGGAGAGTCGAGGTTGGTAATCGGGTGTGTGAGGTGTTGTCGATTTCTTCCTGCAGGTGTCAGCAGCTACATCCCGTCGGATGGAGAACATATCGTGCTGGGTTTTACGAAGTCCCCCAACAACTTGAAATCTTGTCTCAGCCTCGCTAAGACAACGCCAACACCACCAGGTAGGTTTGAGCAAAGCCAGAAGTTTAATATAATCACTGTTAGATATTTATGCGTACCTTGGATTCAAAATACGTTATCGATAACAATAGTCATGGCATGTAATCTTCAAATACAATTTCCCGTTTTAGATCATTACAACGGTGAAACATATTTTCACAGGTGGATATTAACAGTATGGGTAACTTCGTGTTTAGAAGAAAAATATAACATCAGGGACATGTGACACCATCAGGCATAAACCACTGAATGCACAATTTTACTTTCACTCCGTAAATTTCCTGCTGATTTTATATAATATCTTTGTTACTTAGAGTGTGCATTTTACTTTCTATGCGAGCATACTCTCTTCATTTTATACTGTTAATGAATTAAGCGGCCATTGTGGTAGTGCTATATGCATGCGTCTTTGCGTTTGTAGTCACGATATTTTTGTAAGGTCTAGTGTACAAACAAATCATCACTATAGCGTCCTTCCATACGATCCATATTGGTCATACCATCTGACATCTTTAGTTGCCAATTTACAACACATGCTGGATACGAGTATTGTTGAGATTTGATGACAGAGTTCACGATGTATAAATAATAAACCCAAACCAGGGTTTGATGACGGTATCCCGGAGTGTGTCCATTTCATCTTGGCCTCGTCCATTTGTTGCAGGATTGCAGTCCTCCGCTAGACCTTTTTCCAAAGTGCACCTGTAGCAATAGTTCGTAATGGCGTCGCACCATCGTCTCTTCTTTCTGTCTGTCTGCCTCTGGTTCGTTTTTATTTTTCTCGGTTCCCTTCAGTTGTTCTAGTAATCCACCTGTTGTCTTTTGTTTCTCTAGCTACAGTGGAACTATGAAATTGTTTCAGAACTGATAACGATCGTGTACACGGTGGAGAGCAACCACTCGACGAGTCCCGCCGACGGCGACTTCCCGGCCAGCATCACCTGGAACACGACACGCAAAGTGTTCCTGAAGATTATGGAGGACGTCCAAGCCGCCAACCACACCAGCTTCAGGTGCGGTTCCTGTACGCAGGGTTTACAATGCAGTAGTAGTTCAACATGCAACAAATCTTAAGAGATATCACACGAGTCAAATCGCAAATCGGACGAACATCGATTAATCGGAGCCGCCATATTTGATCGGGTTACCAAACCACGTGAGCAATTCACCAAGGTGTGGTTGGTCAAAATACAAAATCGTATTAAATAAATCGTGCTTAATTGGAACTGAACGAACCGTATGAAAATAGTGAAAAAAAATTGCCAAGTGGAATTCAGTGTGCGGTCTTCGTACCATATTTTGTTTGAATTTACTGTCATACTCATAAAATATAACGGTTATTCCAAATCCGAACGAACAAGTGGAAACATGCATTCGTATACACTACACATTATATATTTTATGCGAAACAATACTGCACCTATACGTAGATCCTAGCTTGTTTGCTGAAGCAGGATGAGCAGAAGTTAGGTTGTAAAATATCTTTATTACAAAGCTAAATTTACTATAAAATATTGTACTGTACCGTGCTGTATTGCGCCGTGCTGTGTTGTGCTGTGCTGTGTTGTACTGTGCTGTGCTGTGCTGTGTTGTACTGTGCTGTGCTGTGCTGTGCTGTGCTGTGCTGTGTTGTACTGTGCTGTGTTGTACTGTGCTGTGCTGTGTTGTACTGTGCTGTGCCTTGCTGTGTTGTGCTGTGCTGTGTTGTACTGTGCTGTGCTGTGTTGTACTGTGCTGTGCTGTGCTGTGCTGTGTTGTACTATGCTGTGCTGTGCTGTTATGTACTGTGCTGTGCTGTGTTGTACTGTGCTGTGCTGTGCTGTGATGTGATGTACTGTGCTGTGCTGTGATGTGATGTGATATACTGTGCTGTGCTGTGATGTGATGTGATGTGATGTACTGTGCTGTGCTGTGATGTACTGTGCTGTGCTGTGATGTGATGTGCTGTGCTGTGATGTGATGTACTGTGCTGTGCCGTACCGTGCTGTGCTGTGTTGTACTGTGCTGTGCTGTGTTGTACTGTGATGTGATGTGCTATGTTATACTATACTATGCTATGTTATTATATTTTATAATATGCAAATGTATGTTTTCAGATTTGATGTAGATGCGAACCAAACGGTGACTCGGGTACAGAACAGTCAAGCGACGACCGACTTGCACTGGATGCTGCTTCTTCGAAATGTGACAAGTGATTGCACCATCACCGAAGGTACACAATCTTCCATTCTCGGTCAAATGCCGTTTCTATCTCACCCTATCAAAATACTGATGGTTGACGGCATGCCACCAAACGTAGGACACATTTGTGAAGCCCTACTTTCTAGGGATCAGTTAGGGGGTCACTTTGACGTCTAGGTTCTACTATTCCAAACGGAAATGGTATTTCGCAGTGTGCAGGCCTCGTTATTGATATAAAAGTAAGTGTTTCAACACTTTGATATTTGGCGTTCGCTGTAGACAGGATTGTGTCGGGTTGTTACAAATCTAACTTAGTTCAACAGGATATGCCTGCACAATATATAATAGTGGTGAGTGTGGCAGGAATTGGGAGGGTGGAGGTTGGGCCTAAGCATTTTTGATAGGTGGGAGGTTGGTCTCGAAAAAAGGTGGGATTGGTATGAGGTGGGAGGTGGCCTCTCAAATTGGTAGGAGGTGGGAGGTGACGTCTCAAATTGGTAGGAGGTGTGAGATTGTCCCTCAAAATTGGCGGGAGGCGGGAGACGGGAGGTGGGATATTTAGATCCCTGCCAACCTCCCATAATACAGAGGTGCATGTTTGCCCTAGGAGGGTAAAACTATTGACTTTGTCCTTGTTTGTCCTTGATGAAAACTTCAACTACAGTGGATTCATCCATAGTTTTGTCTTGGATTAGAGCGTACGTTAAGATTGTATTACGTGTAATAATAATTTCTATAAAAATACCAAACACCCGTAATAGTTGGTAACTGAGATTTTAGTCACCCATGTAGTTTTTTGCTATCGTCGAACTGAATGACCCGCAGCCTGTCAAATGTTATTTACCGAATATGTGTTCACATAAAAATAACATTCTAAGTGGTAGTAAATTAGGTACAAAATGTGTATCCAATGTGGTTCAATAGTTATTAAGTTCTCATACTATATATTACTAGTTACATCGTATTCTCTATAACCAGACAATGTCGTGTATTCCAGGCCTGCTCGTCTACATCCCGGCGAAAGGGGACCACCTCGTTCTGAGTTTAGAGAATTCAGACGCCCATCTCCAATGCTAACTGCTCAAGCTGCAAACGGGAAAACGTAGAGGTTGCCCGGATGTATAAAATGGCTACCAACGTGACAGAGGACAGTGTTTGGGGAAATGTATGCATTTTGCATTGGTTTTTAATGAAATTCGAGTTACCCACGTGTGATTTTGAGAGTTGGCCTTGCTAGGAAGCATTTGTTCTCTCAACATATATTAGTGTGTCTTCGATCTTCTTTTATTCACTTGCGTCACTCATAGTGCTTAAATTATTGCACGCCACCTTCAACTGACCGGAGTCACAGCAGCCATCTTGTCTAGTGTTTCTATGTATAAAACCTTTCCTTCTCTTAAGGAGTTTCTTTAAGCCTTCCCTCGTTTTTTTCCATATAGATTCCACTTAGGTATCATTTCTGGCGTCGTTCTCAATAAGTATGTCCATCTCTTTTTTGGTGGGTGTGGATATATAATCCTGTTTGGATTCTTCTCCTTGTGCGTCTTGCAATCCATTCCTGTTATCATTCGGTTCGGAGGCATTTGTTTTCAAAAGATTTTATATTCTGTTGCTCGTGGGGACCGCCAACTTCTGACCCATACGATAACATTTGAAAAAATCTTCATTTTCTTTGACAGTTTCAGGATCTGTGATTTCAATGTTATGTTGTTCAATGTGTTGAAGGAAGCCATCCTGTTTCTTTTATCAATCCTAAGGTGTCCATCGCTTGAGATCACATTCACCAAGCAGGTGAAGTGTTTGACCCTCTCTATTTGTGTTGAATTGATCATTGTGCCAAAATTCTATATTTCAATTGTTTTTGCTTTTGTCGCACTGATCTTCAGCATTGCTTGCTCAGCCAAACCGTTCTTATGTGCATCTCTACACATATGGTACTTATTCATGCTAGGTCGTCTGCGAACTCAAAGGTCTCTAGTGCTTAGTTGTTAACTCATGATAGTCCAGATGATATTCCCGATATGCACTTTCTCGTGGTTCAATCTGTCGCTATTCCAAACAGGCGAGGAGACACGATGCATACCCGTTTAACCGCGGTCTCAACACTAAACCATTCTATCTGTTATTCATGCGAACTGTGTATTAGCAGTGTCAAAGGTGAATCAAGTCTACGTTTACAAAACTGTGATGCAGTGGGTACTATCCTATTTTACAACGTTTCTGGATGATTCTGAGTGATTCGTATCAACATTTATCAATGCAATTAATTGTTTAACTTTTAACATTGTTAATTTTACTCTCAATACAGGCTTTTACGTTGTATTTTGGTAAGACTGTTATAATGATGTATATTTTAATATCGATACATGCTGAGTACTTTTGCATGCACGGCGATATATGTCACAGCAGGGGGAATGGCCTCTGGTGGCGGGAATTGGGAGCATAGCATTTGTGTTGCCGTGCTTCGTGTTTGCTTTATAAATGTCCAGAAGAATGCCAATCGAACATGCGTTGGTGCAGAAAACATGCACGATAGATTATGAGTGCAATACAAGGAACTCGGTATGCATAATGTTTTATTTTTGCTTAACATTTTAGCACTCTATGGTAGTATGTTGTTTGTATGTAGTGTATGCGATACGTGTGGTATAAATTGACGTTTGTACTGAATCGGCAATATTACCTTCAGCCGTCGTTGTCTCATGAACGATCAATCTTGGACAACGAGTATAAATAGTGGAAGGTAAATTATACCATCAAGATGGGCATTTATCTCCGTCATCTATTCGCCGAGAAGACAATAACGCATTCCGACACGACGAAAGTGTCAAACGTGCCATTAATTGCTATCACTAGAAATTCTATACTGACTTTGTTTATACCAGACGTTGTACACATTGCAGGCATATCAACTGTCTTTTATTACGACTGTCAGTGCAAACAGAACAATAAACTACGTACCGTACAACTGAACCACGTTATTCTTCCTATCAGATGATAATCATTATCGAGGCGTGAAATTATAACAGACATTCGTTTTACGACGGTTGCCTCTAGCCGCACGAACCAGGTCGTTAAATATAAACAAGCAGTAAGTTCAGTGGTATTTCAGGTGCGATATGGCGGACACCAAATACGGCGGAGTAAGGGCTCGCATGATCTCGCAATAAGGTGGTTTATGACAGGCCATTAAAATGCCACACTGACGTGTGGACAGTTTGTTGGGTGTATCGTTTCAGCGTTTGAACAACACGCTGTATGGTCATAAAGGGGCTGTGGTATGAATGACGGCAGTTGGTTTGTTCGACCCGTCTGCGTCGACATTGCGATTTCTCAAACTGTCACTACTAACAACGGCGGCTTTCTCTGTGGCCGACTCGCAAATTAACCGGGGCGTTCTCAAAGTCACCATGCGTGGAATTCTGATAGAAGAGACGTCGTCTTCACACACCGGTGACGGAGACGGGGACAGCGAGGAGTTTGCTGTCAGATTCGCGAAGGCTTTCGTCTTCCTGGAGGCCGTGGAACTAGCGAGTTCCCAGTCGGCGGTGAAGATGACGCAACGATCGCCCGGTCAGGAAAACGCCACGCGGGGCCAGTCCAACGGGACTGACCACCGAGACTCGTGCCTTGAAGAAGAACTGGACAATCGACTGGAGCGAATGACCGAGATCGCCCGGAAGCTGCGTGGCGCGTGCGCGAGAAAGCGCGACCACATCGCGGCGCTGTGCGCGGGCGCCCGTCGTTGTCATGACGACTGCATGCGGCTCTTCGCAGACATGACACGTCACTTCCGTTCCAGGCTTTCCGCTTACCGGAAGCAGGTGGCGAGAATGGGTGAGGCGATGACGTTGGTAGAGAACCGGAACATGGAACTCAACAGAGCTTTTGGCGAGATGTTGGCGCGCGCGACATGCACGATCGACGATTTGGGAGAACGGCTGGAACACACGCGGACGGAACTGAGCCGGGAGAGAGAGGAAAACGACACCTTGCGTCGTAGAGTCGCCTCGCTGGAGAAGGCGAATCGATCGGCCCAACAGCAAACGGCACATGCGTTGGCGAGATTCCAAGACAGTGACGGCAGAGCGAAGGAGGCGCAAGATAAGTTCGAGTCTGCTGAGAAGGTGTCCAGGTATTACGAACTACTGTTGGACGCCAGCCTTCGTAAACTGTGTCTATACGAAGACTCGGACGAGTTATCACGCAAGACCTCGACTGATTCGCCCCCTGATCATGTGTGTGGAGCAAACGATACTGACTGTAATTCTGCCATAAAAGAGGAAACGAATATATTGCCGGAAATCGGCGGGCGTAACTGGAACATGTGCGTACGAGCACGAGCCGCCAGCGTTTCGGGTTTGCTTGAACGTACTGTCGGACGCGGCAGCTTTGCAAGAATAAACACAGGGAATCACGGTCCATGTCACAGACGTGCGACCAGTGAAGCGAAGAATAACGATTACGTAGTCACCGATGTTGTCGCGATGACTGGCACTTCGATGACGTCACTAGACACGACTGGTGAACTCTCGCTGCCACTCGTGGGTTTGTCCCGTAGAAAGGGCGAGATCGCGTGTAATGCCGCGGATGTCGACTCCAGCATGACGTCACTGCTAAGCGAACAGTCGCCCATCGTACCGAAGAAAAGGACGAAGAAGAAGCGCCGATTGACACGTCAGCTCCGGAAGAGTTTCTCGTTGGAGGAGGCTGACCAGATGGAAGCCGACATTGCGTCGATGAAAACCAACTGTGTCCGCAGGGAACGAAGCAGCAGCAGCAGCACCGATGCCGCCGACCTGTTGAACGAGTGCCACGATGACGTCATGTCAGGTAAGCCCACATCACGGGAAGAACTGGCCAGCGGTCGCGATCCTGCCAAGACAGAAGATGACGTTTCGGGTTTGCCACCGGAACAAGACAGCGTTATCGATGATGCAACATCTGTTCGCGATCGTCAAACCAACGATTTGTCGACAGTGATGTCCAAAGACACATCTCCGGGACAAAATAAGCCTAAGCGCACCGGAACCTTCAAAGGGCTGAAAATATCAGGGAACGCTGGATTCGCGAGCTTCGTCCGAGATGTGCAACGGAAGCTGAGGCGTCCGCGCAGGTCTAAGACGGTCGAGCTCGCTGACCTTATCGGCGTCAGAGAACCGGAATCTGATTCTCTCAACGGCGACTGCAATGTGTGATAGTTATTTGCTATTTAAAATAAACTCGAGTGCAAATGAATGGTGTCACATCGTCAGGTCAGCAAATATATGGGTCAGCCCGAAGAAAGTAACATTGTAACGATATGCCTAAGCTATGTTCCTTCCAACGATTTTGCTGGTCCTTTCCAATCAACACATGAAGATTGCCGTATGTCGCTAGGTGGAGGAAGTCTACATTAACTAGGACAGACCAATGAGACACTTTACGCTGTTTAGCATTGACATCCTTCTGTCTGGAATATACAATGTTTGCACTGCGGTGGTCAGTTCGTGTTGTGTATCATCTGGTGTGGCTCAAGAACCCCACTTTGGCATGGCAGTCTCTGCCGCACTTGCTGCAAGTGAAGGCAGTGGACTGAGAAGGTGCTGGACTTCTAGACCTGTTTTCGGTGGTTCTTCTTCTCAGCCAGTTGTGCTGATCGCTTCTTTACTCTTCTTATGTGTTTCTGAACAGTCAGCTATCAATGGTCTCGATCGTAGCCGGCTGTCTCCCAGCTGTTTGTGTCGGTGCTCGCCCTCTTCATGTCACTCCAGCAGGTGTCTTTGTAGCTGAGATATGGACGGCCGGGAGACGGCGTTCCATTGTACATACGCAGAAAACTATAAGTGTGAATCAAATATTATTGTATAACCAGAATGACAAAATCTTAAAAGATATTTTGGGGTTGTTTGTGTCATTGTGATTATCAAGATTCAATAAAATATGACAACTGAACATCAAAAACCTGGCACTATGTATAGACAACGAAGAATTGCCATCACACACGCGTATTTTACGCATGTAAATAAACCGATAGTCTGGTACTTAGAACCATAGAAGGATAACTATAGGGGAAAACTCGAAGAGGTAGAAAAAATTAGATGAATTGACAACATGGATTGACAATAAGGATTAACAACATTATTTGTTCGCACTTAAGCTGCGCGTACAAGAGGAGAGGCGATCCTGAAACTTATTGCAGGATCGCCGTTTCAACCATGTTTACATTACATATAATATATTACATACATCTGCCAGATAAAGCGTTCTCACATACTATTCTAGCTGAAACAACGTTGCCCAAAGCTTACACAAAATCCCACCAATTGCCCCGTACAGTGTTTAAACAAATTCATATAAATGAACATATAAATCTAATATCCTCGAAGATATCACAAGCTATTTATGTATATGGATACATGGAATATGCTAATCTAAATCACCGCAACAACTCGGCCGCTTACGAACCTAAAATGATACGAAGACGGGAGTTCACGCTTTTTCTGGCCACTCTCGACGGATCCCGTTTTCTAATTTATTATCCCGCTGAAAAAAGTAGAAGCGCCTTTTAGAAGTGAAACCACGCGCGGGATATTTTTATTTTCACGAATGAAGCCACGGAATTATATAGACATTGGCATCAGACGTTTAGAATCATGTGTAAATATCAATAAACTATTCAAGCATTTTTGTGTGGACAACAGCACATGTTACTAATTTTGATAAACTAATGGATGCGCACCCAACTCTCACACTGCGCATATGCTAAAAACTATAGGGTGCACATTGCTTGGCCAAAGCCCTTAATAACACCAACCTAACATCAACCTAACACCAACCTAACATCAACCTAACCCCAACCTAACACCAACCTAACACCAACCTAACACCAACCTAACATCAACCTAACACCAACCTAACGGCAACCTAACATCAACCTAACACCAACCTAACATCAACCTAACACCAACCTAACACCAACCTAACACCAACCTAACACCAACCTAACATCAACCTAACACCAACCTAACATCAACCTAACACCAACCTAACACCAACCTAACATCAACCTCACACCAACCTAACGCCAACCTAACATCAACCTAACACCAACCTAACATCAACCTAACATCAACCTAACACCAACCTAACACCAACCTAACATCAACCTAACACCAACCTAACATCAACCTAACACCAACCTAACACCAACCTAACATCAACCTAACACCAACCTAACATCAACCTAACACCAACCTAACACCAACCTAACACCAACCTAACACCAACCTAACACCAACCTAACACCAACCTAACACCAACCTAACGCCAACCTAACATCAACCTAACACCAACCTAACATCAACCTAACACCAACCTAACATCAACTTAACACCAACCTAACACCAACCTAACACCAACCTAACATCAACCTAACACCAACCTAACATCAACCTAACACCAACCTAACACCAACCTAACATCAACCTCACACCAACCTAACGCTAACCTAACATCAACCTAACACCAACCTAACATCAACCTAACATCAACCTAACACCAACCTAACACCAACCTAACATCAACCTAACACCAACCTAACATCAACCTAACACCAACCTAACATCAACCTAACATCAACCTAACACCAACCTAACGCCAACCTAACATCAACCTAACACCAACCTAACATCAACGTAACACCAACCTAACATCAACCTAACACCAACCTAACGCCAACCTAACGCCAACCTAACACCAACCTAACACCAACGTAACACCAACCTAACATCAACCTAACACCAACCTAACACCAACCTAACATCAACCTAACACCAACCTCACGTCAACCTAACACCAACCTAACACCAACCTAACATCAACCTAATACCAACCTAACGCCAACCTAACACCAACCTAACATCAACATAACACCAACTTAACATCAACCTAACACCAACCTAACACCAACCTAACGCCAACCTAACACCAACCTAACACCAACCTAATACCAACCTAACACCAACCTAACGCCAACCTAACACCAACCTAACGCCAACCTAACGCCAACCTAACATCAACCTAACACCAACCTAACGCCAACCTAACGCCAACCTAACGTCAACCTAACATCAACCTAACACCAACCTAACACCAACCTAACACCAACCTAACGCCAACCTAACACCAACCTAACACCAACCTAACACCAACCTAACGCCAAACTGAACTAAACCCTGTGCCTTACGCCAACCTATCAATAAAGCAAGCCCTGCATAATGCGAACTTAAATAAAGACCATTTTAATGTTAGCGTGCACAGAAGCACAACGTTTTGAAAAAAAATTGGCTTTGGATTTATCATGTCATTGAAGAAAGCATATACAAATATATTTATATAGCTTTATGTACATTTCAAACTAAACGTCTTGCAAGTGTTGATGGTAAGTGACTGACCAGCATAGTGGACATGCATGACATTATCATGAATAATTTAATATTACTTACACCCGTCCATGTAGCAAAAGGGGTGAAATCACATTTGATTTTCAAATCGACTGCCATTATAACGTTTCTTTTGATTCCTGCAAAATTTATCCTAAGATTTGACTTTCTTCAACTTTTCAAAGCACATTGATGCTCCATTAAAACATGTGTGTAATTCGACAAAATCACTTACCTGGTGCAAGGAGGGGAAATAACATAGAAGGCGGCGAATGGAAATAACTGCCTTTGTGTTTTGTTTAATACATCGCCAATTGGTAGGTCAGAGGTCACTGGTGAAAGGAGGCGAAACATCGTAGAAAGAGGCGCGTTGGTGATGGCGCCTTGGAGGAGATGCTGCCAGACTACCCCCAAAGTTAGCATATAAATATAGAGATTTTCCACACAACAAAACCGGTTATGTTTCATAGAGAAATTTACACTTAGGCTACATGGTACAGAGAGCCACAAAACATGACTGTACTCAGTGCACTGTGACAAAACCACCCTTTGTTGACGCTTGCGGACCACC
>BSQZ01000052.1:4252500-4270000 GCA_033239005.1 Lamellibrachia satsuma
TGTTTCCTATGTTATTAATAATTTAATTACCATGACCTATAGCTTGAAGATAATAATAAAAGTTGCACTGTCTGCTTTGTAACAATGTATTGCATAATAACTGTATAATTGATGTTGTGTATATGTTTGTATTTGTACACGCAGTTAATACAAACACCCTCCATCAAAACATGCCATGATCCACATAGTCGCGTTGACATTTATGTAAAAATAGATGACGGACGTTGTGGTTGGGTAAACGTTATGTTAGGTCACAGCAGCATTAGTGAGGTTATGACTGTATTCTGCCCAAACGCAGGTTGCTTGAAAATGGCAACTGGAACCAGAGGAACACCAGATGAAGGTTAAACAACTAGTTACAAGGGACCCGTTAAACAACTGTGTCTGCATGTGTTTAAACGTAAGGTCAAGGAGCATAGTAAATAAGAAAAATTAATTAGACATTATGGTAGAAGATATTGACCATCACATAATTGGTATAACCGAAATCGTGGGCCAACATAGACATAACAGATGTTGAATTAGGACTGACAGGATACGTAATGTTTAGGAGAGATCGATTAGGAAGAAGGGAGAAGTATTTTATATGTTAGACAATCGACTCAGTCTATGAGTTAAAATTAGAAATGGAAGCAGGTTGCGATGAAGCTGTTTGGTACAAAATAGTTTCAGGAAATTCAACATTAACTATTGGATTAGTTTACCGAAGTCCAAACATAGACGAAGAGGATAACACTACAATACAAAACGCTATCAAGGAAATGAGTAAAGGGGAATGCATCATAATGGAAGGTTTTAACCATGGACACATACAATGGAATTCTCTAGAGAGAACGGGGGTGAGGACCAACAATTACAATTTTTAATTCAGGATAGCTTCCTCACTCAGAACCTGGTAATTAATTTACCACATCAAATTTCGTCACCTGACATTCAGCCTCACTGCAATTACTGCTCATAGACTCCTGATTCATTTCTATTCATCAATGTATCTTGCTGGGTACTCATTTTTACAGCTGTGTGAACTGAAGCAAGGTGGAGTGAACAAAATTGCACAAACGTCGAAACGACAGCAAGAGGATTTTACCTCGGTCCTCTCGTTTACGTCTGATGTTCCAACCACTGTGCCACGGCGCCCCACAATAATTCTGACATACCGTATTCGACCCAATAAGCGTACAGTATGGTTGAAAACAAATTGGGCCGTGGAAAAATGTCAAGGAATCTGTTCTTATAAGCGTACACCAAAATGTTTTTCACTAGACAATAATGTAACTGCTTAAAACTGGCGGTGTCATTTGCTGACTGGTGTAGAACAACTGAAAAGTGGTGCCAACGGTTTAACACCAGATGGCGACACGTTTTAGTTGTTCACTAGTCAAATTACAATAATTATGGGTCCTGCTGATTAAAAAGGGGTGCACGCTAATTAGGGCTTGTCCACTTAATAGGTTGAATATGGTAGTCGTTATTACTCGCCCTGTTACAACGCGGATTCGGATATAACGCGGTCAGTTGTGGATATATATATATATATATATATATATATATATATATATATATATATATATATATATACTTGTTGAATGTCATATATATATATATATATATATATATCCACTGACTGTATTATATATATATATATATATATATATATATATATATATATATATATATATATATATATATATATATATATATATATATATATATATATATATATATATATATATATATATATATATATATATGACATTCAACAAGTGCATTTGATATCTTTATTATAAACTTTCAGGCAGAGGTTTGGCTTCACAACTCGTCCACACTCTTTCAGACTCGCATCTATGACAAACATAGTAGGCCTACTTCACACTACTATGTTACCCTTTTTCCCCCACACGTTCAATATTAAACATATTAATGATTTTGTATATGACTGTTTTTTATCAGTTGCATCCGCAACATTCACAACAGTAATAATTACACGTGTGTACTGCGTATACTCAACGCCTTGTCTCAGTTTCCTTAGGTTACTACCCACTAAACCACTTTGTGGTGAACATTTTTATAATTTCTAGAGTCCAACGTTTGATGAAAAACTCTCGCGTGTATTTCGTTTACTGCGGCTGCATCCTAACCGAATGAGGAGAATTGTATGTTGCTCTGTCTGGCTATGTCAACATTCTTATTTTTGAGCCATGTAGATAGATAGGATTGGGCATTTTGTTAACAAACCGGTCTTTGTAGTAGTTGTTGTTGTCGCAGTTGTCGCTGTTGTCGCTGTTGTTACTGCTACGGACACAGCTATGTATGAGGAATACAAGTGATGTGATAAACTCGTACTATTGCCTGCATGCGGCAAACCCTGAACAACACCTCTCGATACAGCTTCATTGTGATCGAACAATAAAGATGTCGTGAAGATAGACGGTCGGAACGGGGTATTTACAAGAACGCACCGACATTACGACGAATTATGCAAAGGCCGGGTGATCATTGACCGACACGGCAGTAACCTTCACGGCCTCGCAACATTATAACTTCACAAGTGAACAGGCATATGGGAGGGTCTCGGAGTGTGGTAATCATACGTGCACAATATGAATGCATTTCTGTCTTTGGAGAATTCAAGGAGTACGCAGTATATTGCTTTATGTTATTGTGAATCATGAGTATATAGTGATCTGAGTATGCACGTTGTGTACTATGATAACAGTTACATGTTGCACTAACGTTGCTTTCTTGCAAATTGTTTGTAATAATCGGCTGCAATAAAATGTTTATGCGGTGCATAAGATATTACGGTGTGAATTTGCATGCATTAGTGAATGTTGTATCGCGGAATCATTACCACATGAATGAACAAATCATAAATGTGTCATTCGTGTATTTCGTTACCTTACTTTTTACATTATAGCAACATTGCCCAACTAGGAACACGTTGGCGACAATACGTTATACACTGTAAGTCACCGGACAAAGATATTAGTGATATATCCTGAACTAATAGGTAGTATCATTGCAAATTTACACAGAATCTGTATTGATTGCGTCTTATTCCATCTGTTAGTAATTATGTTGTGACTACGTGTTACACATCACAGTGGATTCCACAAGTTAGTCGTCCAACTGGTGCTAATGGCATATTTTCATTAATTAATTGCCCAGCTCCTCTATTGCTGGACAACGACACCTCCAAAGAGGTCATGGTGAACGGTTTTGTCAGTGGCGTATTCAGGACCACGAAAAGGGTGGCCAAAGGGGGTCAATCTTAGTCACCCATTAATTTGCCATATAGTGATGCAACCGGTTATTCACAAACAACATTCATATCACAGTAGAGACGTCGACTGTCCGAATCTAAAATGCGTTCAACACGTACATTAACGTACACCATTAGCAATTGTTAGCACCAAACGTGCGAGAGGTGGGGGAGCGAGCAAGTGAGTGAGAGTTATATAATACACGTGATTCAAGTAATACCTTCGCCTGTTTCAACTGCCGTTTCAACTAACCCCTTATACTTAGTTGAGACAGGCGAGAGGAATCTTTAAGTGTATAACAAAGACGAGTTTTGACAAATTTATGTTATAAAAAAGCGGAAACCCGACTTAGAATAGCACCGGACAAAGATGTAGCGGATCGATATATAACGGCATAAAAGAAGAGAAGCCATTTTGCGACCAGTCAAACAATAACTTGATACATTTGGGCGCCAGAGCGGCTCAAGTCTGGCCTCGTTTGCAGCATCAAGGTGAGTAGTCAGTGCGGACACGTCAAGTTGTTCTGTATCGGCTCAAGTCGTAAAATCTGTTTGTATCCCGCCGCACAGTACACTACACAACACACGAGAGAGAGAGAGAGAGAGAGAGAGAGAGAGAGAGAGGGAGGGAGGGAGGGAGGGAGGGAGGGAGGGAGCGAGGTAGGGAAGGAAAAAAATATATATACACACATGTGTGTGTGTGTGTGTGTGTGTGTGTGTGTGTGTGTGTGTGTGTGTGTGTGTGTGTGTGTGTGTGTGTGTGTGCGTGTGTATCTTGGATCGTGTTCTCTCTATCTAATATATACACACATACGCACGCACGCACACACTCAATATATATATATATATATATATATATATATATATACATATATATATATATATATATATATATATATATATATATATATATATATATATATATATATATATATATATATATATATATATATATATATATATATATATATATATGTTTGTGTGTATGTTTGTGTGCGTGTGCGTGTGCGTGTGCGTGTGCGTGTGCGTGTGCGTGTGTGTGTGCGTGTGCGTGTGTGTGTACTTGAAGCCAATGAGAAATATGGTATATGTCCTTAGTTTGTTGGGCTCTGTTTAACATTACAATTACGAGATCTAATCTGTTATTTCTTATTAAGTAACGACACACCCAGTGTTTTTTATCGGACAAACAACGCACCATTGTTTTGTCTGTTATTCTTCCTCCTCATTCTACGTCAGACTGAACTGGTCACATAAAGCGTGGGTGTGATCACGTTGGCATTCGCCTTCGCCAGCGAGTTAGTCCAGTGGCTTACAAACAAATCGTGACACAGTTGAGTGCGAACATTCACACACGTGTTACGTAGGTCTTTAGAACTCTGGAGAGGGGTGGCCGGGCTATGTTGTCTAGGTCAAGGTCAAGTGAAGTCAAAGGTCACAACGTGTAATTTGGTGGATAACAACATTGAAAACCTAAAATAGTGAAAAATTGTCAAGATAGGTTCGTTTTCATGTTAAAATTTTAATATTTTAACATATCCTAACTTGTTTTTACCATTTTGGAAATCGCCGTCGTCATATCAAGGCGACTTCATCAACAATAATAACGTACTGGTCGGATGACGTCATCGCACACGTGAGGAAGTTCGTAGAAGAAGGCAATTAAGTTGTTGTCTTTCTGGCTGATTAGATGCGCGATATGCGGTCCATGCAATGTTTCCATCCTTCAGTTTTGTATATATTCTATGACTGTAGCTGAATGCTCACTTCATCCCATCCATTTTCTTCTTTCGTAGCCGGTTCAAGGTGGTTTTGATTGACATCAGGGATATCAACTTCTGATACAGTTACAGCATTTACATTGAAAGCCAAACCACGTACACTGCAATAGTTGTGACCTTTGATCTTCACCTGACCTTGACCTAGGCGACCCAGCCCGGGCATCCGCTCTCCAGAAAGTTTGCTAAGGTCCTAAGAAACAGGCGTGAAAAGTTTGTGTTTTAGTCAAGTGTCTCGATTTCATAAAAGTTTGGCTCTAAACCACCGGATTATGTAGACGAGGTGAATATGGATACATATGTGAACAGTCTACCACGCATAAGAATATCACCCCGCGGCGTTTGAAATAAATCGCACTACACATTGCTAGCAGAGCAGCAAACAATGCCATGCATCACTTTTCCAAGCAAAGAACTGCCCTTCGCTTTAGCCTTCACCTCAAAAAACCATACCAGTACGTCTATGCCAGGAACCCATCGATTCCGGGGTTGATAGTGAAGGAACTAAGGAGCTAATCGAATTGATGAATGCCAAGACATACTTGGAGTAATGCTTGTTCCACGTTTAGTCAAATTATGACTATTTGAATCACCGAACCGTTTGGAAATCTATGTTGAATTATTTGACGTTATATGTTAGAAAGATGATTTTTACAACGACTGAAACAGCACGTGCTTCTGCTGACCGCGGATGCGTTAAGCACATTTTGTTGTATAACAACCATTGTCTGTCAATATATTTGACACCGTTATTGCGCAGAAGGACGATACAGATATAATAAACACACTCTGATTTGTTGAAATTGCGGTGGCGGTTAGATGCGTTTTTTCATCCAGAAGTACGGGTCGTACTGTAATATAAATAATCCTAAATTAAGAATGAATGCTATTGTTTATGCAATCGCGCACATATTATTTAACACATTTGTTGTACATCGATCTAGTTAACACAGAGTATAACAAACAATATTACATATGAATTTGTGAAGGGTTAGTGGAGTAGAGTCTCCATGACCAAGAAGTTAGTTCCATTAAGTAGTTACCCTTCTGTTGAGGCAAATACTTGTTGGTTCAACGCTTGCTGTTCCGATTTGACCAAACTGTGACAATACGCGCATATAACCAAATAGGACTTTACGCAAAGGTTGTGTAAATATTTGTTTTCCAAAAAACACCTTTTCCTCCTTCTTTGCACCGGCTCATGCTCCATCAATCCGCATGACAGGTTCAGAATATTATACATTTTATTTTTCCCAACATACACAAAACCACATCACAATTCACTATATATATATATATATATATATATATATATATATATATATATATATATATATATATATATATATATATATATATATATGTATATATATATATATATATTATATATATATATATATATATTTTATATATATATATATATATATATATATATATATATATATATATATATATTGGGGAGAGTGAGAAAGAGAGAGAGAGATAGGGGGAGAGAGATGAGAGAGGGGGAGAGAGAGGGGCGGAGGGACAGGTGGAGGGAGGGAGAGAGAGAGGGGGGTAAGGGGTAGGGAGAGAGAGAGATACGTTTCCTACTAATCCACCATAACAGACGACCCTCCACGGAACAGTCGACCACCGCACGTGTATGTGTGTGTGTGTGTGTGTGTGTGTGTGCGTGCGTGCGTGCGTGCGTGCGTGCGTGCGTGCGTGCGTGCGTGCGCACGATGTTGACGACAATTAATCTCTCTGATACACTGGTGACTCCGAACGGAACCTCGCTGGAAAACAACAACAAATATAACACTAACGGCTAACCGAATACGTAGGAATGTCTCCGATTACGTCACGCGTCTTGAGCACGTCAAACGAAAACTTGCCTCTATAAAATAAAATTGGTAGGTCTACGACGGTGGTCCGCAAGTGTCGACAAAGGTTTT
The DNA here is from genome assembly GCA_033239005.1 of Lamellibrachia satsuma. NCBI lineage: Eukaryota > Metazoa > Annelida > Polychaeta > Sabellida > Siboglinidae > Lamellibrachia > Lamellibrachia satsuma. Next base: position 4,259,478 of record BSQZ01000052.1, read on the forward strand.
GTTATAGTGCACTGCGTACAGTCATGTTAAAATAGCTTGTTTTGTGGCTCTCTGTAGCCTGTAACCTAATTGTAAATTCCTCTATGAAACATAACCGGTTTTGTTTCGATGACAGTTGAACATATCTTTGAATGCGTTTTTGTGGAATTATCTATAAAGAATTATTCGAGTGTTATTATCAACTGTTGAAGGTCAAAGTTAGAAACATTTTGTGAGAAAATAGAAAGTATTTTATAACAAATATTCTACTGGTGTATTTATTGATCTCAAGAAAGCATTTGACACCGTTGATCATGATGTATTGGCAAATCAATTATTTCTATGGTGTTCATGGTATAGCATATAAGTGGGTTGTGGGCTACTTAGAAAATAGTTTGTTCAGCTTACAATTGTGATTCTGGGGTACTTAGGGTGTGTTGTGGTGTACCACAAGGTTCCATCTTAGGACCGAAATTATTTATAATGTATATCAATGATATTTTCAATGCTACAAACCTCTTTAAGTTTATTTTATTTGCAGACGACACTAACATGTTCTATTGTAATAATGACATCAGTGAACTTATCCGGCAGACAAATGCTGAGCTGGATAAGCTCAATGTGTGGTTTTTCAGTTTTTCTCTCTCTCTCTCTCTCTCGCTGCCTGTCTCTCTCTGTCTCTCTCTCTGTATATATATATATATATATATATATATATATATATATATATATATACATATATATATATATATATATATATATATATATATATCTATATATATATATATTATATGTATATATATATATATATATATATATATATATATATATATATATATATATATATATATATATATATATATATATATATATATATATATATATATATATATATATATATATATATATATATATATATATATATATATATATATATGTACATATATATATATATATATATATATATATATATATATATATATATATATATATATATATATATATATATATATATATATATATATATATATATATATATATATATATATATATATATATATATATATATATATATATATATCCAGCTCAGCATTTGTCTGCCGGATAAGTTCACTGATGTCATTATTACAATAGAACATGTTCGTGTCGTCTGCAAATAAAATAAACTTAAAGAGGTTTGTAGCATTGAAAATATCATTGATATACATTATAAATAATTTCGGTCCTAAGATGGAACCTTGTGGTACACCACAACACACCCTAAGTACCCCAGAATCACAATTGTAAGCTGAACAAACTATTTTCTAAGTAGCCCACAACCCACTTATATGCTATACCATGAACACCATAGAAATAATTGATTTGCCAATACATCATGATCAACGGTGTCAAATGCTTTCTTGAGATCAATAAATACACCAGTAGAATATTTGTTATAAAATACTTTCTATTTTCTCACAAAATGTTTCTAACTTTGACCTTAAACAGTTGATAATAACACTCGAATAATTCTTTATAGATAATTCCACAAAAACGCATTCAAAGATATGTTCAACTGTCATCGATTTGGTTTCAAGTAACTTGCACGACAGCTCTTTACTTGTGTATATTGCAACACCACCACCTCTTCGATCATCCCTAGTAATGTGATAACCATTGTAATTGTTTATATTATAGTCATTGATTAGGTCTAGTTCAGTCGATGTTTCAGGTATGGCGATGATATAAAATTGCAGATCAAGCTCGAGGTAGTTTCTAATATTTTTTTGTTTAAGTTAGCTTTAAGACTTCTAGCATTATAGTGTATGAATGACAATCCCTTCGCTTTACTAATGTTGTTTTTGAATAGCGTGTCAGTGGAATATTAACTATTTGATGCAATTTTGTTGTTGTAGAAATTGTTGTCTGGGTCAATGTCATTTTCGAAACCAATTTTTTATCATCAGAATACTTGAGCAAGTTTATAAATTAATATATGAATATCCAATTTTTTTTCAACAGAATAAATTTCAAATATACATTCATCATCAATAAATTGCAGGATCGCCTCTCCTCGTGTAGACGCAGCTCTAGTGCGAACAAATGTTGTCAATGCATGTTGTCAATGCATGTTGTCAATCCATGTTGTCAATGCATGTTGTCAATCCATGTTGTCAATCCATGTTGTCAATCCATCCCATTTCTCTTCTACTTCTTCGGATTTTCCCATGTCGGTGTTAGAATTCAATGGCCTGTCGTAAACCACTTTAGTCTATTCTATTATATTCGGTGTCCGCCATATTGCAACTGAAATACTGCCGAACTAACTGGTTGTTCATATTTAACGACCTGGTTCGTGCGGCCAGAGGCAACCGTCGTAAAACGAATGTCTGTTATAATTTCACGCCTCGATAATGATTATATAACGTGATTAAGTTGTGCGGTATGTATTTTATTGTTCTGTTTGCTCTGACAGTCGTAACAAAAGCCAGTTGATATGCCTGCAACGTGTACAACGTCTGGTATAAATAAAGCCAATATTGAATTTCTAGTTACAGCAATTAATTGCACTTTTGCCACTTTCGTCGTGTCGGAATGCGTTATTTTCTTCTCCCCGTATAGATGACATATAAATGCCCAACTTGATGGTATAATTTATCTACCTTCCACTATTTATATTCGGCTGTCCAAGATTGGTCGTTCATGAGACAATAACCGACTAAGGTAACATTTCCGATTTAATACAAACGTCAATTTATACCACACGTATTGCATAAACAGTACATACAAACAACATGATATCGTAGAGTGCTAAAATGTTCAGACGGACCAAAATAAACCATTATGCACTCCGAGCTCGTATAAATTGTCGTGCATGTTTTGGGCACCGACGCATGTTCGATTGGCATTCTTCTGGACACGTATTTCATGTAGAAAGCTAACACGAAGCACGGCAAAACAAATTCTATTCTCCCAATTCCCTCCACCAGAGGATACGCCTCCTGCTATGACAGATATCGTCGTGCATGCAAAGGTACTCAGCATTTATCGATATTAAAATATACATCATTATAACATTCTTACCAAAATACAATGTTTAGTTTAATTAAATGTAAAAGCCTGCATTTGCTCTAAAATTAATAACGCTAAAAGTTAAACAATTAATTGCATTGATATATGCTGATAAGAATCACTCAGTATGATCCAGAAACCTAAGATAATACCCACTGCACCACCATTTTGTTAACGTTGACTTGATGCACTTTTGACACTGCTAATGCATAGTTCGCATCAATATACTTATTGAGAACGACGCCAGAAATACTACCTGAACCAGCAAGTAAGTGGAATATATATGGGAAAAAAACGGGGGAAGGCTTAAAGAAATTCCTTAAGAGAAGGAAAGGTTTTACACATAGAAACACTAGACAAGATGGCTGCTGCGACTCCGGACAGGGGAATGTGGCGTGCAATAACGTCAGCGCTGTGCGACGCCCGTGGCGCAAGTGAACAAAAGAAGATCGAAGACACACTAGTATATTTTGAGACAAAAATGCTTCCTAGCAAGGCCACCTCTCAAAATCATATGTGGGTAACTCAAATGTCATTAAAAACCGATGCAAAATGCATACATTTCCCCAAATACTGTCCTCTGTCACGTTGGTAGCCATCTTATACATCCGGGCCACCTCTATGTTTTACCGTTTACAGCTTGAGCAGTTAGCATCGGAGATGGGCGTCTGACTTCTCTAAACTCAGAACGAGGTGGTCCCCGTTCGCCGGGATGTAGACGGACACTCCTGGAATACACGACATCGTCTGGTTACAGAGAATACGATCTAACTACTAATATACAGTATGACAACGTAATAACTGTTGAACACCATTGGATAAGAAAAAAACGTACCTAATTTACTACCGCTTATATTTTTGGTGGTAGCACATATTTTGTAAATAATAGGGGATGGCAGAGTTAGTTGAGCAATTTTTTTTATTCTGTTTGATGTCTAGGGCGCAGTCATATTCATAAGTCAAAATTGGTTTTACTCACATAAACTATGATTATTAGTATTTAATTTTATATCAAGATGATATATCTAACATGCATAGATAATTATATATAACTTATTCAAATTGGCTTGGTAAGCTGGCTCAATTAACACTTGGTGTTGGGTAAGTTGAGCCACAGTGTAGCGTAAGTTGAGTAAATGCTTTATTTGCATAATTTACGTAGGCCTTGTGCAAAAAAATTCATAACAACTCAGGAACACATCTACCCAATTGGTACGACACGTCTCAGACAAATTTACATACTTAATTAATAAGTCGACACACTTTATTAATATAGACTTAGGCAAATCGCAACCAGTGTAACTAAATGCTAATATGTTGCCTTGTAGCCTTCCAATTTGCTCGGAAAAAAATGAATTTCTTGATGTATTTTGGGGTAAAGAACACTCGTCTTCGTTCTTTAACTGCTGCTCAACTAATCCTCCCTTGGTCCTTGGGTGGCTCAACCAGCCCGGTTTCGACAATTAAGCTTATTTAATTAACTTCCCGTTAATGCGCGAAGTGATGTAAATAATCTTCTAGTCCGTGCATAGTTAAACCATTTGTAAGTGCACAAACAATAAAGTCTGGTCACGTGCGTTGATAGTTTGCACACTAGCAGACATTAATCACAATTACTAAACATTTCGAAAAACATACCTTTAGCTCACATGTTCTGACCGTTGTGAGAAATGTAACCTATTATACACCCTGTACATAAATCATGTTCTAATAACATGTTCAACCACTGGGTGGCACCATGTAACTGTTGATGCTGTAGTTTCCTGGGAAACATGGGTGGCTCAACTAACCCAGTGGCTTAACTAACACTGCCTTCCCCTACAAGGCAGGCAGTGTGTTATTGATCATTAAGCTCGACGGTAAGAAAAACCTACATGGGTGACTAAAACCTCAGGGACCAACTATTACGGGTGTTTTGTATTTTTTTGGTTAAATTATCCATACACGTAATACAATCCTAACGTATTTTCTAATCAAGGACAAAACTATGGACGAATCCAATCTAGTTGAAGCTTTCATCAATGAAAAAGAAGAACAAATTCCACAGCTTTACCTTCCTAGGACAAACGTGCACCTCTGTATTATGGCAGGTTGGCAGATTTTTTGGGGGCCAATCTCCCACCTCCCAACAACTGTTAGGACTAACCTCCACCCTCACACTTCCTGCCACACATCCCACTATTATGTGCATATGTGTTTAAGTGAAGAAATAGTCAACTATGTTCATTCAGCCTAGGCCTACGTACTCAGCGGCATTCTGTAATGATTGTTCAGGCATACCCTATTGAACTAAGTTAGATTAGTAACAACCCGACACAACCCTGTCTACAGTGGACGTCAAATATAAAAGAGTTGAAACACTTTTATATCAATAACGCGGCCTTCACACTGCAAAATACCATTTCCGTTTGGAATAGTAGAACCTAGACGTCAAAGTTACCCCCTAACTGATCCCTAGAAAGTAGGGCTTCACAAATGTTTCCTGCATTTGGTGGTATGTCGTCAACCATCAGTATTTTGATAGGGTGAGATAGAAGCGGCATTTGACCGAGAATGGAAGATTGTGTACCTTCGGTGATGGTGCAATCACTTGTCACATTTCGAAGAAGTAGCATCCAGTGCAAGTCGGTCGTCGCTTGACTGTTCTGTACCCGAGTCACCATTTGGTTCGCGTCTACCTGAAATCTGAAAGCACATATCTGCATATTATAGCATAGAATGACATATATTATAATATAGTATAGCACAATATAGCATAGTATAGCATAACATTGCTCACCGCACCGCAACACAGCACAGTGCAGTGCAGTGCAGTACAGTATTTTATAATAAATTTAGCTCTGTAATAAAGATATGTTAGAACTTAACTTCTGCTCATCTTGCTTCAGCAAACACGCTAGGATCCACTTACAGGTGTTGTACTGTCCCGCATAAAATACATCATATACATAGTGAATAAGAATGCATGTTTCCACTTGTTCGTTCGGATTTGGAATAACCGTTACATTATTATAAGTATGAAAGTAAACTCAAACAAAACAAGTTACGAAGAACGCACAGTGAATTCCACTTAAACTATTGTTTAACTATTTTCGTACGGTTCGTTCAGTTCCAATTCAGCACGATTTATTCGATATGAATTTGCATTTTGACCAACCACACCTTGGTGAATGGCTCACGTGGTTTGATAACCCGATCAAAGATGGCGGCTCCGATTAATCGATGTTCGTCCGATTTGCGATTTGACTCGTGTGATATCTCTTAAGATTTGTTGCAAGTTCAACTACTACTGCATTGTAAACCCTGCTTACAGGAACCGCACCTGAAGCTGGTGTGGTTGGCGGCTTGGACGTCCTCCATAATCTTCAGGAACACTTTGCGTGTCGTTTTCCAGGTGATGCTGGCCGGGAAGTCGCCGTCGGCGGAACTCGTCGAGTGTTGACTCTCCACCGTGTACTTGATCGTGATCGATCCTGAAACAGTTTCATAGTTCCTCTAAAGTTAGAGAAACAAAAGTTATAAATATAAACATGTCATGAAAACCAAGTGGAGACGGGCAGGGAAGATAGTAAGAGTGAAAGACAACAGATGGATCACTAGAACAACTGAAGGGAACCGAAAAAAAAGTTAAAACAGAACGAGAGGCAGACAAACAGAAAGAAGAGACGATGGTGCGACGTCATTACGAACTATTATTACAGGTGCCCTTTGGAAAAAGGTCTAGCGGAGAGCAACAAATCTGCATCGAATGGATAAGGCCAAGATGAAATGGACACACTCCTGGATACCGTCATCAAACCCTGGCCTGGGTTTATTATTTATACATCGTGAACACTCTCTCATTAAATCTCAACAATACTCGTATCCAGCATGTGTTGTAAATTGGCAACTAATGATGTCAGATGCTATGACCAATGTGGATCGTATGGAGGGGACGAAGTTACCCAACCTGTTAATATCCACCTGTGAAAATGTTTTACCGTTGTAATGATCTAAAACGGGAAATTGTATTTAAAGATTTAATGCCGTGACTATTTTTTATCGATAACGTACCTTGAATTCAAGGCATAAATATCTAACAGGGATTACCTTAAACTTCTGGTTTTGCTCAAGCCTACCTAGTGGTGGTGTCGTTGTCTTACCTGGCCTGAGACAAGATTTCAAGTTGTTGGGGAACTTCTTAAGACTCAGCACGATATGTTCTCCACCCGATGGAATGTAGCTGCTGACACCTGCAATGAGAAATCGACAACACCTCACACACCCGATTACCAACCTCGACTCTCCAACCACGTATCTGCGTCGTGCTTTTGAGACGTACTTGTTGAATGGTCGGATAATTACATTTCCGCTTTGTTTTACAATGCTGTTGATTGCATTGTCAAATATTTAAAAACATTGCCATCCAAAGTAAAAAAACGCCCACATGGCAAGTGGACAATGAAGCCAATTTCTTATCAAGAGCATGCGCGTCCTCTAGGGAGTTCGGAGGTCACACGAACACCCATTTTTGAGATAATTTTGTTTAACTGTAACATGTTTAAGAATTCATCCCAGAAATCCCCGGTTGGCTGTGTACCCCATTTTAAAAATTCCGAGGACGGGCGAGAGTCCATCGATATTTCCATAACCATTCACAATCTTAAAAAACTTATATTTGATCTCCTCTTAACCTCTTCATGTCAATACTTAAGTGTCATTTTAAACCATATTCGTTTAGACGTTTTTCATAAATAAGGTATCTTAAAAAGGAACAGGTGATTGACAACGGATAATAAGATAGGAGTTACCAAGATCTTGACTCACCCATCGGCATTGCACAATCACCAGTGTCAGTTCTCCTTAGAAAGGCCCAGTACACATGGTCAGTGGCCCAAACCGCTTCCACACCTTGGACATGTGTCACCATGTGGCCGAAGTCTTTGTGTTCCTTCGTGGTAAATCTGCACATATTTATATTTGTAAGGAATCAATTCTACGGCTATTATTTACTTTAAAAGAAGAAAAAATATGCGACAGATATTTATTTGTACACACACACACACACACACACACACACACACACACACACACACACACACACACACACACACACACACACACACACACACACACACACACACACACACACACACACACACACACACACACACACACACACACACACACACACACACACACACACACACACACACACACACACACACACACACACACACACACACACACACACACACACACACACACACACACACAAAATGCATTGTTTAATCAATTTAATTATTTTGCAATAGTTTCTTAGTACATTTCTTACATATACATCTATTTTACGCTTAGATAGTTTATTTTTATTTAAACTGTCTTAACTGCGTGTTAAATAATATGTTTACGTATGTTATTACCGTTATTGTTGTTTTCGTTGCCATGAAATAAGCGATTCACCTACCGGAATCTGGAGTCTATCTTCTCGAGGTCTCTCATTATTTCGTATGTCGTCTTCCGGGTCGTGATGACGTATGTAGTCGCGCGGAATTCCTTGATGTCACGTGTAGCAACGTTCTCGAACGTGACCCGGATTACGATTAGTGGACCTAAAAATGTTAACTTATGTGGACAATTGGACTCTTTTCCATTTGAGAAGTGACGTAACGCACACCTATTATTGTAAAACGTCCAGGTCGTGTAAAGTATAAGAACCATATCTCTATGGGTTTGGAGGTCTGTAGACCCTATGTTATACTAATATTGGGGCCGTGTTTACTTGTCAGAACAATCTAAATGGTGCACGTTAAAATACACATTCTGAAAACTCCTAATACATTTCAGTTTCTTCTTTAATTTATCAAATGTGAAACAGCATAAAAGAAACGAGATCTTTATGCGACCACTCAAACAATAACTTGATACATTTGGGAGCCAGAACGGCTCAGATGTGGCCCCGCTTGCAACGTCAAGGTAGACTTGGCAGCTCGCAGGCATGTCAATTTGCTACGTCTATAAAATCGTTTTAAATCCCGCCGTACATTACACGACACGTCGCCGTGGAACAGTCTTGTCTCGTCGTAAGCCGCACATGCCACGACGACTAATCGTGGACTCGACATGGAACTAGCACGACCGTGGCAGTTTTCATTAACTCATCCAAGATGGCGACAAAGAAATGCAACGAAATGAGAAGAATGGAAGCTAAAGAAAGTGAAGCTTGCTAGTATGTCTATCTTGAAGCGAGAATGGATGTGGGTGAACTCCTGTGTGGAAAAGAGGCTACCTTAAGTACGTGTCACTGCAAGATATTTAAGTTGGGTGTAACCATAAACACACAAAAACGTGGAAAACCTTATTGTTCGACAGGTTTGTATACATATATTTAGTTTAAGTTAGTTTAAGCCTTTAGGGCATATATTTAATTTTTGAAAGCTTCAAACGTTTGACGAAAATGTTATTTACATTCTATATGATGTCTGCTACTCTGTGTATGTTGGTGTAATTGATGACATGACTAGTAATTTTGTAATATCCCTAAACTGTGATAAACGTTTTTCTTCCACCACATGAAATGTATATAAAGTACCTACGTGCTCACTTTAGTCAGCACAAATAATATTTAGTCAAACGAAGTTGTTGGATTTCACACATCAGTTGTGGTACACTCTCAGTTACAATCTGTATTGAATCTTGTACATGCCTATGCATCATATGTTGTGCCTTTCCTTCCGTGGGAAAGAACAGTAACTTTGAAATGCGACGAACGTACTAAAAGCGTCACTTTTGATAAATGTGATCTTTTCTCTTAGTTACTTTAGCAGCTTATTTTGAGTGAATTATAGAAATATATTTGGTTCACTATCTGGTGAGATAAAAAAATCGCTTGACTATTAAATACACAAATGTAGCGTTTTAATGTTTTGCTTACACTATTCATGCATGTGGTGTTAATTACCCATCACACCTAATCCGACGTAGAACCAGGTGCGTATGTACCCTGACCATAAATATAACCCCAGTATGCGTGACGGTTCACTTACCTGAGTTAACACCGACGAGGCAGCAGGAGATGACAAAACCTACAACGAAGAAGTGCAACTTCTGAGTGCAACAGCCTTTCTTGCCCATGTTGTCTGTCTGTCTGTAACTGTCGGTGTCGGAGCGCCTACTCTATAACTATAACGGTCCGCTCGGTCTGAGGGCCTCGTGCGTATTGCGACCTCACAAACGGCGCCCAGCTGTATCGGCCAGGGGTCACGTGTGTGTTACATAATATGTCAAACCTATCCCACTTCGAGCGCAGAAAGGGGCGTCACGGTTGAGCGATTTGTGTATGTGAGTATACACGGGTGTATGTGAGTGAGTACACGTGAGTTGGTCATGATACATAAATTACGTCGCGTTCTCTGATTATTATGAATAAATGTTATTTTATCTCCGCCTGTTCGAACATGTTCACAGCAGACAAAATGACGTTGAAAAGACTTTGTTTCAACGTCAGGTACCCA